>JAWNNO010003205.1:0-10170 GCA_035044985.1 Lordiphosa fenestrarum
TTTTTCATTTTTAAAAACAAATTCACTTTTTGCCCACAGTAGTATATCAATCTGCAATACCAGCAAACGCGAATCTGAAAAGAACGCTTTTAACGAAATTCGTTGGTTGCTTCAAACCGTTGCATTCAAAAAGTAGCCAAACTAAGCAAATTGCATTTTGGCGAAAACATTGCTGGACAAAAAAGGCCATATCTCCTAAAGTATTTCGAATTTCAAAAAACCCTTTTAGGACAATATTCTCAAATATCCAAGCTATAAAAATTTGCCAAAAAAAATCGAAAAAACATTTTCGCCAACCAGCAATACCCCCTAGCTAAACGAATACAGGACGTTATTAACGACATGATTTTGCACTACCCAAGATGATCGATAATTGGGGCAGCACCAAATCAGAATGGCTAACTGTTATCTGAATTAGATTCTCATGAGACACATCCTTACTGTAACTTCTGTCTGTATATTATCCGTATAGTACATTTTGAATAAATGCAAAATAAATTTAATTAGAGACAACTAAATTTGTACTTCAAACTTCATAAGAAACGAGTTAAGCTAACTTCCTCTGTGACAAAGTTTTTATACCAAGTGCAACTGCTCGCTTAAATATTTTATATTAATATTAATATTAAAATGTACTTAGCGTCGACATCTGAACCTAACAAAAACCGAGTGATAATTGGAATTGGGAGTTGAGTTCGTAAAAACCGCTCAGTACAGGAGGGCTGTGGTGCGGCGGGTAGTGTGTGAGCCTGCTGTACGTCCGTTTGTGGTTTCGATCCCGTCTCGGAACATCTAATAAATAAGTTGTTTTCTTAAAAAGTCCATTAAAAATCTTCTCAAACATTGCCTATTGGACTCAAAGTTGAACTGAACGATGTTTGGGTAGTGCAAAATCAAACAATCTTTGTACAAAATTTTTTCTTTCAAAATTTCAGAATGCTATCATTAAAAACATAAAAGTTTTTTTAACTAAGACGGTTTTTCAGACCTATCTTTTGTATGGCAGCTATACCATATAGTTATCCGATCTTCATCAAACTAGGCAAAATTATAAAAAAGCATATGTAAACTTATGAATACAAAGTTTGGAGACGTTTCTATTGAAAAGAAAAAAGTTTATCTCACTAAAACTAGTTTTCTGACCGATTATTCCTATGGGAGCTATGAGATGTAGTCCTCCGATCCGGTCGGTTCCGACATATTAGTAGTGTACAGCAAAAAGAAGACTCTGTGCAAAATTTCAGCTCGATAGCTTTAAAACTGAGAGATTAGTTTGCGTGGAAACAGACAGACAGACGGACGGACAAAGCTTAATTGACTCAGCTCGTCACCCTGATCAAGAATATATATAGTTTATGAGATCGAAAATTAATATTTCTATGCGTTGCAAACTTCTGGGCAAAATTATAATACCTTTTGCAAGGGTTTAATGAAACCAAAAGATTGACAATTGATATATCAAAATGATAATTGCTTGTATCAAATTGGTACTCAATAATCGAGACATATAAGTGTCAGCCTGATGGAAGTCATTTTTTTGAAATATCATTTTTAATGCTTTCGCAAATATCAACTTGAAATTTGTTTTTTTTCCATCGACATCTAATAGGCTAATTACACTAGGAGTGCGTTATGCGTTAATAGCTAACAATCAGCTGTTTTCCCATACATAAAAAGCTGAATGTTGGCTATTAACGCATAACGCACTGCTGGTGTAACAAGGGTATAAATATAATATAAACCCTTTTAAGGTGCTTCAAATCATAAATACTTCAGATAGTTTTCGTCAATATAATTGCATGAAATAGTCTGAACTTCTTTAGTATTTTTACTCTATATTTTGTAAGGGTGTTTGGGTCCATCAAACCAGACCTACATGGTAAAATCTGTTTGGAAAAATGTTCGGTTCGAAGAACAAGTCAGTTTTTGTCAAGAACTTCAGAAACTACATATCATAATTTATGAACCGGACAAAAAATAATTTTATGGTGCTGAATCGGAGCACTATTTAAATTTCAGAACTAGCCAAACTGGGCATTTTACGGTTTTGATAAAAAAAAAAGCATATGACATGTTGTGGCAAAACAAATAGCTAAAGTAGGTTAATGTTTTTAATTACCGCAAATATGAAAGCTCCCTAATGCGGTCCCTCCATTAGTTTTGTCAAAACTTCCCCCAGTTTCCTCTTCTAGTTTAGACATAGAACTATGCAAAAGTCTACCCTTGCTGTAGTAGTGCAGTAGTGAAGGTCAGATGTCTACTTACACCCCCGCGGTAACAACTATCCACTGCACTGACTGGCATTTCCATTTCCTGCCACTCGCATCTCTAATTGCACTTAATGCTGATATTTTTATACCAAAATGCTGTTGCAGTTGCCACATTTTGCCGCCGTTTCTGTTCTGTGGCTGCGTAATTATTCCGAAGCGATGACATAAATATCGCATGCAGGCGACTCATGTACCATAAAATGACAGCAAAACAAAAACAATTTGCACATCTAATTAAAATACAGTTGAAAATAATGTTTTTATGACTTTTTAATGTATTTTGTTAAATTTTACATGTTTATTTGCCGCCAATTAAAGAGACCAACAAAGTAGACACACAAAATGTCAAAAATTGGTCAATATCAGAGTCTATGCCAAGTGTGCACTTTCCACATGCCAGAAAAGACAACGATATCCGAGATACCCAGATGTATATGCATCCTGTATTCATTGCGATATAAAACACAATGATTTGGGGAACCCACGCCCAACCCATCTGCACGCAGAAACATTGTTTCCGATTCTATTCAGAGATACGGACATGCTGTGTTGCATTTTTATGTGCCATGAAATTAATTTACGATTACGACAATTTAAATTTTTAAAATGACACTAAAAATATGTTAACAACTTGGCTGCCGTCGCCGCATTGTCGCAACGAAAGTGTTAAAAAGCCTTTGCCAGCCTCAAAAAGCAGCCGCAAATGTGGCCCGGGATTTATGATGAGAGAGGAGAGCGGGGGATGACATATTGTTCCCCTTGCTGCTGTTGTTGTTGTTACTGCTGCTGTTGCCCTTGCCTAATATTGCAGTGCTAAGTTTATGCCTTATATTTGGGGGTTGCTCTCTGGTGGAGCATCTTATGAGGTGACACTGACGTTTATGTGGCGGAGACGGAACTCATGCACGTTGTAAACAACAAGCTTTAAGTGGCTGTTACTTTATGAACTTATTAACGGAAGTTGTTTGGTTTTATTAGCCCTCAAAAAATGTAAAAAAGTAAGCAATCAATTTATATGGAGAAGGGAGAAAATCAGGTGTGTTTGTGACAAGAATTATGGACTTCACACACCGACAATAATGAAAAGAGTTGACACATTACGTCCTACAATAGACTTCTCTATGATTCAAAGCTGTATTTCGGCAATCGATAGTCATCCGTTCCGGCCAGTTCCGACAAATATGCAGCGAATATGGATTACAAGTTTGGTTGAGATAGCCTTAAAACTGACGAACCGGCTTCTTTTCAAAATTGCTGAACCGTACCGAAAACCAGAAAGAAACACGGTTTGGTTCGGTTCACTTCTCTGACGAGTTTTAAGACATGAATCGCAATCGTCTACACCCAGACAAAAAAAATTAGAGAATTTCATACTAGGATCAAGAATGTTAGATTTCAGAAGTTCGATTTGAATGAAAATTCTTGATCCAAGAGTGAATTTTCGATCCAGCGTTTCTTGATCCAAGAGCTGTAATACTTGATTCAAGTACGAATCATTCTCAAATCAAGCTTAATAGTTCTGGAATCAAGTGCTAAACATACTCAAATTCAAGATGGATCATTCTTGAATCAAGAGCATACAGCATTGTCCAAAACCGAGAATGTACTTTCTAGTATCGAGAGCTCATCATATGGAAGAGTAAGATCGTTTACTCCTAAATCAATAGCTTCACAGATTTAAATCTTACAACAATCTAAAATGAGTTGCTTTTCCCATTTAGTTTGAATTTATTTCAAAGAAAATTAATTGTTAAGCCATGTAGCAACTTTAAGACGAAAAAAAAGCAGTACAGTCTATGCGTGTCAACAGTCAATCGAATAGCCGTCTCTCCAAGCCAGCAATGTTATAACTGGTTGGGAATTCCAAAGAAACATGAGTGCAAAAATTGATTGCGCTCTCCGCTCAATAACTTCCCCTCACACGTCTCTCCCATAAGAAACAAAACTGAGAGCGCTATTTCAATGCGTGTTCTCTCCAATGTGCTTGCTCTCCTCTCTGTTTCTTTAACTCACTCCCCTTGCCTAAAATCTCTATACTGAGATCGAATTTAGCTTGATTTCAAGAGCGAAAGTCTGGAAAATTCAACAATTTATTTGTTGTTTTTTTTTTTTGGGTGTATCCAATGATAATTGTTTTTTTTTTTTTAATTTAAATCGTTTACCTATAGTATTTTTTATAGGACATGTCGTTCGACTCTCTAAATCAAAGATGGGCGCGTCGCGACGTTCCACACGTACGCTATAAGCATTGAAAGCTATTTATAGAACACGAATATTCGGTCGTCGTCGGTGGTGCTTGTATGCGTGTGAAAAGTGTGACGATATGTGTGCATGCCCATCTCTGCTCTACATCCTTAGCAATGCCAGATCGATACACCCTTTAAGGATGACTTCGCATCAAAGCTCACAAACAAGTGCCAACAAATATTTCGATTAGCTTCAGTGAAAACAGAAAAAACGCAGCACAAACTGTCTCTCACTGAGCGAAACACTTTATTGTCTCGCCTCTTATGTTTTCTTTTGCATGTTTTCAGTTGACCAAAACAAACGAGTCGGTCTGCCGACATCCAATGACAGAAACACTTTTGAGCGCAACACCAAACCTCTCATACATACGCAAAAATCACTTCCGCAAAACGGTCTGTGAAAGGCACGAGAGAAGCAGAAACGAAAAAAGTGTCTTTGCTCTGAGTGAAACAGAATCTTGTCCTCGTGTCCGTAACCAATCTGTTATTTTCTGACACTCGGGCACTTTTGAGAGTTATTTGCGAGCTCTGCTTGGCATGCATTTGACAACAAGGAACCATATTTTCAATTTTCTGTAGAACTTCTTAACCTTAATTCAATCTTAGCCAGGAGAGTTTTGTTCTTGTATAATATGATATATAGGGTGTGAAAGATGCATGGTTCGTATTCTTTTCTAACCGACCTTCTCTGTTTTCGACGGGCATTCCTCTAGGATCTTATAGACGAGTCCTGCAATTCCGAAATAATACATTTTGGATATTCTTTTAAGCATTTGAAAAAAATGCAAATGGTTTATAGGAATTAAATTACCAAGGTGTGTGAAAAGTTACATTACGACTGAAATCATAAAATTTAATGCGATTTTATGACCTACTGAATTGGCCCGATAACGCAGTTCAGTTAGCTCCAAAAACCATTTAATGAACTGAATCGGCGGCTCAGTAACTTTGGGAACCACTGAGCCGAACCAGAACTATTTTTCGAGTGGCTTGCATCCCTGATTAAAGTATTGAGTTTTTTTGCTAGCCATACTGTGCAGATTACGAACTTATAAATTTTGAAATGATGAAGCCTTGAATCACATTTTAACGATAAATGTAATTACTAAACCATAAACAAATCAAATTTGTGAAAGCATTCTATGCCGATGAGTGTAAATGGTTTTAAAGAACCACAAATCAACGAATTTATAATTTTTATTATTTTTGTTTTCTACTTTGCCTCCTTTTCTAGGAATTGAACTGAGGACCTTTTGCACTTAATACGAATGGAATGGCATTTTATTTTACTACACCAGAGAATATTTCGTTAAGTTTTTTGAAATTTCGAAATGTACCTTTATTAGTCTTTTTGTGTCTTCATATTTTCTATCAGGTTTCGGAATCGAAAGTGGAAGTGGAATAAGCGGAATGAAAAGTAAATGACAATTTTCTAGGCAACGGTGATCCTTTTCATCTTGCAACTATTTTTATTTTAACGTGTCGAATATGGTGGAGATTTTCAAGTATTCATGGATATTTGGTGCGTACAATTTGATTAAAAATAATTTTTATTTATTTAATTTAAAACAAAAACTATCGAAGTGAAATCAAACTTTTGTTTAAGCTACCTTAATGCAGAGCTATAAATCGATATCGTTTAATTTGTAACTCATCGGAACAGGCCAGTATAAGTCACTTTCTCTTTAAGTTCAAAATTAAATGTTATACTATCGAAATGATTCGAAATTAATATTTTACCAGCCCATTTAAAATTTCCTGTGCAACTTGACTTTTGCTTAAAAAAAACGTATCATTATATACCGAGTTTGAATTTGGAATGTTTTTTTGAAAACCATTTTGGATCTTTACAAAATAACTCAAGCTGTTCTAAAAAATATTCAGATTCAAATTGGAACCGCAAATAACAAATGACACTGAGAGGACCAACTCATTCTAAAATCACAAAATAAAGATTTTAATACGCGCAAAATTGAGACATAAATTAAAGGAACATAATGCTCATTAAAAGGCCGTAAACGACACACACACACACACAGCAAAATGGAACAAAACAAAAAGCTCTGCCGGGCAGTCATAAAATTGCTCCTATGTATAGTATGTGTGTGTCCGTTTGGCAGCCAGATCAAAGAGCAACCACATTTTGTTCATAATTTAATAGTTTCGAAATATCAAAACAACAAAAAAACAAAATTAATTCATTTTTGAAGCTGCCTGCTTAAGCAAATCAAAATAAACCGAGCGCAACGACTACAGATTCTCTCCCCCACCCCGCCCCACCCGCCAAGCAAATGCTAATTGGCAATCTCTGATTGAGCAAACGAGGGTGAGGGAGATAGAGCAGCCACCCAAGGCGGCGTGGGGCGCTAAGTGGGCGGCGCCGGCTGGCTACGGAGACAGGGACTCGTTTTTGCGTGTGCCATTTTTATTTGGTTTTGTTTTGTGCGTGGCGAGCAATTTAAGTTGAAATTTATGCGCAATCCGACAGAAAACGCATTAAAAATGGAATAACCAAAAATGCGCAGCTCAATGTGTTAAACGGCACATGTTATTTAAAACTGTATTTAATACTTTTATTATTTTTGGTCTTTTTCATATGTCGTTTGTTTGTTTGCCTGCCGATCCCGATGAGAGGGGAGCTGCGGGTGGCATAAGACTCAGGCCATTTGTCTTCGCTGAAGCGTGAAATATTTTTGGCATAAAGAAATTTGTTAAATTGTTTTTGGTTGTGATATTAATGGTCGCAAAACCAAACATATACATAAACCTACACTATGAAAAACACACAAGCGAGTGACTCAGAGTTCTATTGGAATGAAATTGTCTGAAAAATGTTTTATTTTTTTAACTCTGCATCAACTTTCGTAACAGCAATACACACAGTTGGCCTGACGACTCACTTAAGAGCTATCAGTTATATATTGAAAACTTGGCTGAAATGATCCTCTTGTTTGGTTTTCATTAAGAACTCAAGTTACTAAAGTGAAGAACATGTTGTAAGGTCAGAGCAAAAATAGAGAACTTTTGACTTGGTTTAAGAACATACAAAAAGTTTGTATACCCTTGCAGCATGTTTTTCTAACCAATTTGAAGGACATTTCCATTGAATACAAACAAGTTTTTCTCACTAAGGGCCGATCTCTCATCTTCTAAATATCTACTATGTGTAAGATAGACTCAGATTTTGCACTTTTATTTGTAGGGTTATGTGAAAGATAGCTCTATGTAGTAGATTAGAAAACGGCCCTTAGACTACACTCAAAAAAAAACAGACAAAATCGACCTAAAATTTAGAAATTCGCCTTTAAAAAGGGGTCAAAAGCGATTCGCCATATATTTTAGAAAATTTATTTCTAAAAATAAGACAAAGACTTTCTGAAATTAAGAAAATATTTACATACTATAAGCTAGAAAATATTTTCTTAATTGTAGAAAAGCATTTTCTAGATTTTAAAAAACTTTTCTAGATTTTTAGAAAAACCTATCTAGAATTAAAAAAAAACATTTTCAACTATTATAGACAGGAAAGGGAGTGGGGGGGGGGGGGGACTGGAGACAGAACAGGGAGAAGACTACTACACTAAGAAGCGTTTAACCCCTTATATATTATTTTTATAGGATATTTTCTTTCTGTTGGTTCACTAAAGTTTCTTTCTGAAAATCACATTATCAGCCATGCTCCCATTTTCGCTTTCGAAAAACTTTGCGATTTGATCACCAAATCGTAAAAGTTGGTGCTCCGACATTCGGAAATCGAAAAGTTTTGCCGTTTTTAAACCGGCGACATCTGAGTCAGTGAAATGAAAAGTAAATGCAAAATATAGGTTGATGCACAAACAGACAGCCCACGGAACTATTTTTATTCAGTTCTTTAATCTTTTTAGATTTGTCTTACGGACTCATCCACTCAATTCGCATTGAGGCAATATTTTAAACAATTTATTTAATAGAGATACACAAAATTGAGCGTGATGGAAAACTGCTCACAATAACAACAATTTGCGATTTGGCCATGTTATATATCGATATATGACTATCGATATCATGAGTAGTGGCGCTCATCAGCTGTTTTTGTTATGTGAAATGACACAAAACAAGTTGGGAATGGAACATTATCGATGACACAATCTGGCGAATTTCGGAGCGCTCTAAACTAAAATCGTACGAATTTGCTGAAATCGCAATTCGCAAAAATAAGTGAAAACCGGAGCATGGCTGTATAATCAATTTTTTAATTTCTTACTTTACCTTGCCTGGGACTTGAATTTGGGACCTCGGGGAAACTTCAACACGAAAGGCATTTTATCGCCCTCGACTACCAAGCACTCGCGTGAGTCACAGTAAAGAACGCAGTCAAATGCTAAGCACTCAGCTGCCTCTTTTATATGCCGAAAGCAGGGAATTCGAACTTGAGAATTACATGCGGTGTCTTTTTCTATTTTTCTAAATTTTAGGGCGGTTTTCTAGATTATTTTTCCATATTTTAGGGCGATTTTTTCAGCATGCCGAATGTTAGTTGCCCCTTTTATATTCCGAATGCACGGAATTCGTACTTGAGAATTACAAGGGGTGTCTTTTTAATATTTTTATAATTTTTAGGGCGATTTTCTAGACTTTTTATACCCTTGCAAAGGGTATTATAATTTTGCCAGAAGTTTGCAAGCACACAATTTATACCGACCCCATAAACTATATATATTCTTGATCAGGGTGACGAGCTGAGTCGATTGAGCTTTGTGCGTCCGTCTGTCTGTCTGTCTGATTTTACGCGAACTAGTCTCTCAGTTTTGAAGCTATCGAGCTGAAATTTTGCACAGAGTCTTCTTTTTGCCGCACACTACTAATATCTCGGAACCGACCGGATCGGATGACTATATCTTATAGCTCCAATAACAATGGGAACAATGGGTAGAAAATTAGTTTTAGTATGAAAAACTTTTTTTTTTTCAATGGAAACGTCTCCAAACTTTGTAATCGTAGGTTTTATATGTTTTTTTATAATCCTACCAATTTTTATTAAAATCGGACAACTATATGGTATAGCTGCCATACAAAAGATAGGTATGAAAAACAGTCTTAGTTAGAAAAACTTTTTTGTTTTTAATCATAGCGTCCTGCAATTTTGTATTTGTTTGTCTTTCGTGCTTTTACATAATTCTACAAGTTTTTGTCCAAATAGGATGACTATGTCCTACAGCTTCCTACGAACGATCGGTCGAAAAATGGGAAAAAGCGTATTTCTTGAAAATATTTAAGCGATCAC
Organism: Lordiphosa fenestrarum; assembly: GCA_035044985.1. Lineage (NCBI taxonomy): Eukaryota > Metazoa > Arthropoda > Insecta > Diptera > Drosophilidae > Lordiphosa > Lordiphosa fenestrarum. The sequence goes on from JAWNNO010003205.1 coordinate 9,780, forward strand.
TTGCAAGGGTCTGAAAACTTTGGCACAGACGAAGTTAGCTTAGCTTTCTCGTTTTTCTATGTTTTAGGGCGAATTTCTTAGTGGTTTGTCTAAATTTAAGAAATGTGCTTTCTTAATTTTAGGTCGAGTCGCCCTATTTTAAGACTCAGTGCAATGTATTTTTTTTAAATTCTAGGGAATTCGCCCTTAATTTTAGAAAGTATTGAAGAAAAAATCTAGAAAAATTACCCTTAATTAAAGAAAAAATAAACCGAATTTCTAAATTTAAGAAATTATTTTCTAAAAAATCTTTTTCAGGGTTGTTGTTTTCTAAGTTTTTCTATTGTTTTTTAAAGAATTGGTGATAGATAATCATTTATACTATGGGTTCTAAATATGTTTACATACTTTT